>BSBM01000321.1:18815000-18822500 GCA_027924585.1 Larix kaempferi
TATGGCTCACAAAAGCATACAAGTATGATTTACATGTTTATAATTACTGTTTTTCAAGGTTGTCTTACAACTCTACTATGATTTCAATACATCGTCCAATAACATCATCAGGCTGGTAGATTAGTCGTTGAAATCATCGTCGTTGTAGTAGTTGGCTCTGTCGTCGTCTTTCAAATAATAAATACTTGTGTACTACTAAAGTCGTAAATGTGTCGCCAATCGTCACAAGCATTGCATTAAGAGTTAGGGTATGCAGTTCATGGCAATAGCATGGTTTTTATGCTAGTTACAAATCAATGGTCTTGTTGAAAATTCAAAGTCTAAACTCCTATATAATGGTTTTATAATGGCAAAATTATTCATTATATAAATGAAAATTCACCTTATTAAATGATATGAAATCTAAACCATATATATGTGTGGCTAAACTTAAGCCTTAATACCCTAATAGTAATCTTAAAGTTAGAGTTTAAACTATTGCCAATATATACAAATGTTCACAATATTTAAACTCACATAAGAATGGAGCTTTAATGTGTGACTATATAAAGTATCTATATCCAAAAAATATCTCGAATTTCAATCATAACTTAGAACTAAAATCTACTATGCAAACATAACGATAATGTTATTAAATATGTGGATATCAATTTGAAATTTTATTATTGGATTTTATGCACTGACATGAATTTATGTCGATAGGGTGGCGAGTTGATGGTTCATTAAATGGCGTATGCGTCGAGCCGTCGTGGAGATAGAGTCTCGATCCAGCATTAAAACTCGGCTCACAACTCCAGCTGACAGGGATTTGTTACCAATCCACGTATTGTGAACCCGATGTAATATCAACCGCGTCAACTACTGTATACTATTTGTGAGTTTGTAATACCTCCAAACTGGATGCAGACTCCTCCAACGAAAGCCAAGGTGGCAATATTGTGCATTGAAATGATATAGCAATAAATGTAAAAGTTATACGATGCCCAAGGCGATTGGGTTGGCTTGTTTGTGATCGTTGATAATCTTGAATTCTGATCGTTGGATGCAACCCTAGTGTTGCATCGTTGTGTTGGGTTATTGAGGAGTGAAAGAAGTTATTGTTTGCTATTGCTTCGGCCTGTGTGGCCGACAGGATGCCGAAACCTAGGGTTTGAAAGTTTGGGGGAGGTTTCGACCTCAAGACCTATAAATTAAGTTGAAGTTGCAGGTTTTTCCTTCACTGTAATGGCGTCGTGCTAACATATTTGGTATCTGGTTTGAAGTGTCAATGGTTTGATAGTTTTAAGCTTTTTGTTTTATAGTTTGAGTGAAAAACACACCATGGTGCAAAATGATAGAGGGTATCCTGTCTCGTCTACAACAAGGAAACTCATCGTTTAACTGGTGAAAATGAAGAGCTTGGCCACTTGCTGCAAAGGTAATCGTTCTTGTAAAGAATAGTGATTCTTTTGTTGCATTTCATCTTTCAGTTTAAAATGTAATAGTTGTCTAAATCCAAGCTATTGTTTTGTCAGTTGCAAGTTGTGAAGAACAATTTGAGCAAGGGTTTGGAAAAGAAAGGCGTGCTTCCATTCCTGGTATATGGGTCTTCCAAAAACCCTCATAGGTGCTCCTTCGGTCTTGATTGATGTGGTTGGTTTCAACCAGTCTTTCCAAGTTTCGGTGTTGTCTTTTGGTTCATCTTTTAAGAAGAAATTTTATGTCGGAGTGAGAACTCTACAGCGAAAGACCTTCGTCTAGATACTCTGCGTTTAAATTGATACTTAGTTTCGACCAATTGGAAATGTAAAACTAGTGTTTAAGAGTTCAGAGATGAAGGCGATAAAACCTTGTGCGATTTTGTTTGGAAACACATGTTGTACATTTTGTTTATGAGAACATCGATTTCATTTCTTGAAAATGGAACTTGTACTGGTTTAAACAATTGAGCCACGACCTGTTTGTTTAAGTTATGAGAAACGATAAGTGGAGCCAAGGCTCATCTACTGTGGTTACAAAACTTTTTTTAAGGCAATGAAAAAATATATGCTAAATCATTCTGTGATATTCGTTTGCATTATGTGATTAGTACTATAGGTTGATATCATGATTTTCGAGCTATGGTAGGGTTTATGAATCTCGTCGTAGATGATAACTCTACATTATGTAATCACGAAATGTTTCTTCTCCTCATTTGTAAAATGGGAAAGAACAGGGCTATACCCTAGTTCGAGCTTTGTTTGAATAGAAATTAAATGTTTGAATATAAAAGATAGATGTTTGAAAATGAGCTCCTAAAAAGGACTTTGGTGCCAAAACTAGGATTCGATTTATATCCTGTATAGATTGTAATGGTTTATGTTGCAAAAACGGTGATAATGGAGATCGAATTTCTAACTAGGGTTTGATATGAACCCAGCTTTTGGAAAAACAATGTTTACAGTTTATAATATATATGGTTAGGATGAGAGAAAATGAAGGTTTATCGTGTTTTCAATAATTGATAGAATTAAAATAATTCAAGGCAATGGTTATAGTAGGAAATGGAAACCAAGTGTGTGTAAGAAATGTAAAAACTATGTAATGATTGTTATGTGCAACCTTGATATAATGAAAACCTTTATTTATTTACAGCTATCTTATTTATTTTACAGACATAATATGATGTATAGAAATATGAATTCTATCTATTTCTTATGTACATAGTAATGATAAGAAAAATGCAATGTAACCATACAGGAATCAAACAGAGTTGTTTTTCATGAAACAAAAGAACATTCTGGAATATATTAGATATTATACAATAATTATTACTGTTATTAGCTATAGGATAGAAAATGAAAACATAACTCAAATAATGTACTTAACTATCGATTCAATGGCAATTTGACTATCTTTTCATCTATACTTAATTTGCTTCTCTATACTAGAGTACGATGCATAAAACAGCATGTGGAAAAATGTAGAGATTGGTTTATCAATTCTAAATCATCATTTAACTTTAACATTCATACTTTAAACAACTTTATAAATAGATTCTTCTTCCAAACAGAAAACAAAGATTACTAACTTTACTGAATAGAACTATTAGCTAAGATAAAGTAGAAAATTTCTAAAACCTGGATAAATCTATAGGCCAACAAACAACCCAAGAAGACTGTTCTACCCAACCAATTCCTGAAGACAGTCAAGTACTTGCCTTAGGACCCCTGAGCCTGTTCACTGAACCACCAAGAGGAAGAAACTTAGGAATTTAGGATCTCTTCTTGCAGTAGAAAATAACTTCTGAATCTTCAATAGCTAGAAATCCAAAGGACCTGCTCCAGCACCTCTGGTTCTTCTTATCAAAATACAAACTTATGATTGCACTCACAGCTAGCCTCCCTATTCGAATCTCTCAGTGATCACCTGATGCACATGAGGAAATATTCTGCAGAAATATTGTGTAAGAGTTGCCTGCTCAATTGAATTTGCCTTATGTAGGCTGCCTAGGCCTTTTCAGTTGTTACTTGGTCATTAAATGAGCTGCCTGCCCACTCCCACCACCTGGGGGATAATGCCACATTTTTAGGGGTAGTTGTCCCATAACCAACAGCTAGTGGTATGGTGCAATTGCTGCCATCTGTCCCATACGTTCCAATAGCATCCATTTCTCCTAGTGGGTGAGTGAACACTCATTTAACAGTCCCCTTGGGTGTTTGTCTCCTAATTAATTTATTTAAATAACAATATTCAGTAATTACGTTCATCCTTGATCAAAATTGATATTAATTACAAAACTTTGTAATTAAATTTAACATAAAGTGTTTTGCTAATAAAATAATAATTTCTGAAATTTGGGTAGGTGACATGTTATTCCTCTATACGAAAGTGTCGTCATTTATATGGTAAGTGTCGTAACTTATACTTGATGGGTTATTAGACCACCTTGATGGGGTCGACCGTGTATAAGTCATGTGGGTTAAGGGATTATTATACCACCCTATTGGGGGTCAGCCCTTTCAGCATTATGTTAAGTGGTTAAGTTGAGGCCGACCTATTAAAGGTTATTAGGCAAGTCAAGTCAAGTATAAATAGAGTGTGGGAGGCACTCTATTTGATCATTCACTTCTCACATACACACTCATTGGAGAGTGGCGCACTAGTGGAGGAGGAGAAGTTGCTGCTAGGAAACTATCTCTTATGCTTGGGTTTTGTATCATTGCTCTATCTATCTCTAAGGAAGTTATTGGGGTTTTTCACCTTTATGGTTTTCCCCAAGGAAACTCTGTGTGTCTATTGTCTCTTGTGATTGATTCTTGTGATTTATATGTTGTACATGTTATTCTCTCAGTTAAGATCCTAGATCATATTGAATTGATGCTCAAAATTAACATGGTATCAGAGCTAACCTCAGAAGAAGACATTGTGCAATTGTGGAAGCTAGGGCTTCTTGTTTTTTGGGATTATCTCCATGTATTTTGAAAGGAAGGAGGCTAGATTGACTCTTCTCATCAAGGCGCATCTTTCTATACAATCAGAATTCAATTCTGAGCACTTTTAGTTTTGGCCCTAAAAATTAAGGTTTCCACAAAAGTTGGAATTTCTGAAAACTGAGACCATGGTTGGAAGCTCCTTGTAAAAATCAAATTGTAGAGCTTTTGATCAAACTTTTTGGTTGGGTGAAGCTATGGGAAAATCAAACCCTAGTTTGTGGTCTTGTCGAGTGAAGCCAGAAATTAGGGTTTCTGCAAAACTTGGAATTTCTGAAAACTGAGACCATGGCTGGAAGCTCCTTGGAAAAATCAAAGTTTAGAGCTTTGGATCGAACTTTTTGGTTGGGTGAAGCTCCGGGAAAATCAAACCCTAGTTTGGGGTCCTCTCGAGTGAAGCCGAAAATTAGGGTTTTTGCAAAAGTTGGAATTTCTGAAAACGGAGACCATGGCTGGAAGCTCCTCTGAAAAATAAAAGTTTAGAGACCAAGATCGAAATTTTTGGATGGGTGAAGCTCCGGGAAAATCAAACCCTAATTCAGGGTCCTCCCCAGTGAATCCAAAAGTTTGAAAAGCAAATTTGAGGGGTGAAACTTTGCAATTTTCAAATTCTAAGTATACCAACTTGATCAACTTATCAAGGCACATTTTTCTATCCTTTCAAGAGTTTGAAATTCAAAGTTTGAATTTTTAGGGTTTCTCTTACAAACCCTAATCGAGCTCCAGATCCAGATTTCTGTAAATCAAGTGGTAAGACCTAAATATTTGTATTTCCTTTTGAAGTACTCTTTAAATATTTCTCACCACACCAAGCTTGAGTATAATCTCGGAGGGGATGATAACTTCCGAGCATGGAAGTATAGGATTGGGTTAATTATAGAAGAGAGTGAATTGGACACCTACATAAGTGAAGAGGTTCCAGTTCCAGAGGGAGAATAGGCTAAGGCCTTACACAAGAAGAACTTGGTCAAGGATAAGGGGATCATTGCTGAAGACCATCTCATACCCCATGTGTCTTCCCTAAAGACACCTAAGGAGATGTTTGACTCCTTGACTAAGTTGTTTGAAGAAAAGAACATAAATCGGAAGATGACTCTACGAAACCAATTGAAAGGGGTAAAGCTTCAGAATGGAGAGACCATTCAATACTACTTTTCTAAGGTCTCTCAAATCAAGGAACAACTTGAAGCTGTGGATGAAGTGGTGGAGAATGGATAAATTATCATGACCACTTTGAATGGCCTACCTAGGTAATGGGACTCCTTCATCCAAGGAATTTGTGCAAGAAAGAAATTGATCTCTTTCAGTAGACTGTGGGAGGAATGCTCACAAGAAGAAGCTAGGCTTGTGGCCCAAGATCTCACAACACATACCAAGAAGAGGACACTTTTCCTCAGATTGTCCTAAGAACAAAAGGAACAACAACAACAACTACTACAAGCAATCTAATAAGTATGATTTATAGGTATGCTTTGAAATTTGTTCATGATTAAGTTTATAATATGATTGTCTTCATGTTATTGAGTTTAATAGAAATCTTGTTTAATTTTATACTTGTCATATCACCCTAGTAAAAGTATGAATGCATGATAGAATACATTCATTGATTACGGTCATGACACTTATGATTGTATCATGATTGTTCAAATGCACGGTGGTGTTGTATGAGGAGAATGTTATACGCTAACATGAAGGTACAAATCAAATTCCAATATCAAGACCGTGATGACATGAAGACAAAGACTCATCCATAGTCATGGATCACATAGAGGTATGTATAATTTGGTTCTACAATGGTTAAATTATGAGTGACGTAGGTCATTAAAGAGAACAAGAAAACATTGCTAGACATAACTAGCAAATATGATGACTAGGTATGTTTTTCCTATATCAAGTTAGAATCCTACCCTATGTAAGGACCTTATACTTTTGTATGATTGATAATAATTATTCATGAAGTTACAAGTTTGAGTAATTCAGGGTTTATGCATATTATGTTCCTTACTTTGACTAATGACATGACTAACCAGAAAAGTCCTATATAAACCTTGAATACTAATGCTTATGATCTGTGTTTGAAATGATCATGACTATACATTCTTAAGATTATTGTGTTTTGATAGTATTAAGATTATACTAATAAATGTATGATTATGTATGAGATCTCGAGGATAACACAATGATGATACTAGTAAGAATGCATAGTGATCGAGGATCGATATAAGTTCAAGGACAGGTAATCCAGGAAGCAAAGATCAAGAGGGAGCACACTCCAGTAGTTCCTGCAATGAAACCAAGATTGAGAGGGAGTCCACCCAACAAACAAACAAACATAAGTATTGGAATTGTCATTTCTTGTATATTTGATTGTTTAAATAATATTGTTCAAAGATGTATATACTTATGTTCCTAGACTTAGGTTGTGTATTATGCATATTAGAATAATTGCATTAATGAATAATATACTACTAATATGCATGTAATTGGTAAGTAGCCTATGGAACTGTACAACATTCCATTGCTACTTATCTAGAATGAAACCTCTTTGCTGACATGTTGGGAGTTGTGCACACTCTTAACAATGTTCTGGTAGAGATTGGAAGGCATCTAGAAAGTTACGGGATATGGGTAAATGTTGTATTAAAGCATTGGATAAGATAATTGCATGACTGTATGACATATGTATTTATGAGTGAGAATTTGTTCTGAAATATATAAGATGTTTCTAATTATGCAATTGAACTTGTCTTGTAGGAAAGACAGTGTACCTACAAAATAAGGACTACAACATTTGTTCTAGCAACAAAGTTCAAATAACAGTATCTATTGAAGATACTTCGAGGAAGAATTGATGGGACACATTTGCAGGATCCATTCCAAGCATGGTGAGAGGAGGATCCTTCCCTTGGCTGTGGATGTAAGCATTGTGTGATGAGCATCAGGATGATGCTCCAATTACTGCTTTGGATATGCATCAGTTGGATGCTTTGTATGATCAGTTGGATCATGTATTGATATGCATCAGTTGGATGCTTTGTATGATCAGTTG